>JABKKP010000017.1:0-26276 GCA_013624355.1 Fusarium caatingaense | reverse complement strand
CTCCCCCGGCTGTTACCCCAGATTGCTCGGGCCCCCCACCTGCCGCTTCTACTCGTTTACAACAGGGAAGCCGCGGCCCAGCTCACCCATTATCTTACTCGACTTTCCTCTATCTTTTATTGTTTCTCTTTTCTTGATTTCATTCCTATCTATACTCACTCACATATACATCACAATGGCTCTCAACTTGACGACGTCTTCTCGCCGGGCTTTGGGCTCGCTCAAGGTATGTACACTTACATGTGATACTCAACAACGTAAACTTACACTACAGGCAGCCCCTCACTCGTGCCGCTTTTGTGGGAGCTCGCGGTTATGCCACTGCTGAACCTGACTTGAAGGCCACTCTCCGCGAGGCTATTCCTGCCAAGCGAGAGCTTCTCAAGAAGGTCAAGGCTCACTCTAACAAGGTCCTTGGCGAGGTCAAGGTTGAGAACACTCTTGGTGGTATGCGAGGTCTCAAGGCCATGGTCTGGGAAGGTTCCGTTCTAGATGCCAACGAGGGTATTCGATTCCACGGCCGAACCATCAAGGACTGCCAAAAGGAGCTTCCCAAGGGAAAGACTGGCACTGAGATGCTTCCTGAGGCTATGTTCTGGCTTCTCCTCACTGGACAAGTTCCTTCAGTTAACCAGGTCCGCGGTTTCTCGCGTGAGCTCGCTGAGAAGGCTCAGATTCCTGAGTTTGTCAACAAGATGCTCGATGACTTCCCCAAGGACCTTCACCCCATGACTCAATTCGCCATGGCCGTGTCTGCTCTCAACTACGAGTCCAAGTTTGCCAAGGCCTATGAGCAGGGTCTCAACAAGGCTGACTACTGGGAGCCTACCTTTGACGATTGTATTTCGCTTCTGGCTAAGCTTCCTACTATTGCTGCCAAGATCTACCAGAACTCTTACCGTGGTGGCGGTGCTCTGCCTGCTGAGGTTGATCTTGAGCAGGATTGGTCTTACAACTTTGCTGCTATGCTTGGAAAGGGTGGCAAGGAGAACGAGAACTTCCAAGATCTTCTCCGTCTTTACCTTGCTCTTCACGGTGACCATGAGGGTGGCAACGTTTCTGCTCACACCACTCACTTGGTCGGCAGCGCTCTGTCCGATCCTTTCTTGTCATACAGTGCTGGTCTCCAGGGTCTCGCTGGTCCCCTTCACGGGTAAGTCTGTCGCTTTAAATTAATGGATCAACACTGACAAATTTCAGTCTCGCCGCCCAGGAGGTCCTTCGATGGATCATCCAGATGAAGGAGGCCATTCCCGCCAACTACACAGAGCAGGATGTCAACGACTACCTTTGGTCCACCCTCAACTCCGGCCGCGTCGTCCCCGGCTACGGCCACGCCGTTCTCCGCAAGCCCGATCCTCGCTTCGAGGCTCTGATGGACTACGCCGCAGCCCGTCCCGAAATCGCCAACGACCCCGTCTTCCAGCTCGTCCAGAAGAACAGCCGCATCGCCCCCGAGGTTCTCAAGAAGCACGGCAAGACCAAGAACCCCTACCCCAACGTGGACAGCAGCTCCGGTGTCCTATTCCACCACTACGGCTTCCACGAGACTCTTTACTACACTGCCACTTTCGGTGTGTCGCGTGGTCTCGGTCCTCTTGCGCAGTTGATCTGGGATCGTGCTTTGGGTCTGCCCATTGAGCGACCCAAGAGCATCAACCTCGAGGGCATTCTTAAGCAGGTTGAGGGTCAATAGAGATGAAGATACCCAGTTCAAAAGTTGTGAGCGATTAGTAGGTTTGGATGTATATAATGAGGAGATAGCCTATGATTGACGATTTTCTTTTTGAGTAATGATTGTGCTCTATTGTGTATGCCGATGTATTCTTGACCTATGCGTCTAACTCTACTCTCATGTTCTTCTCACCCACGACCACCTTTACAACACCTTCTCGAAATGATCAAAGTAAAGGTCATCCCTCAAAGCCTTACCATTGTAAAGCTCCGCATACGGGAAAGGACTCTTCTCACCAGTACGAGCATACCCTCGTCTAATATACCAAGCAATCAACTCCTCTCTCGTCCAAATAACACACATAGTCATAATCTTAGTTCCCCACTCCCTCTTCGCATGCTCCTCAGCCTTCTGCAGCACCTGTCTTCCAATTCCACCAGCCTGCAACTTTGGCGATACAGCAAAGAGGCCAAAGTAAGCGCGCTCATCGTCCTTTCGTACAATTTCGCAGCATGCTACCAGTCCGGAGGGATTGATCTCGGATTCGGATTCTGGTGTTGATGTGCCTGTGGATGATGCTGAAGTGGCATTGAATGCTAGAAGGACTAGACCTGAGGGGTCGGTGATCTTTGCGTGGAGTGCCGTGGGGGATATGCGCTCGTCGGCGAGGAGGTCGGCTTCTGTTGTCCAGCCTGCGCGGGAGGATTCGCCGCGGTAGGCGGAGACTATGAGGGAGAGGAGAGGGGGGATGTCGAGTGGTGTTGCTTTTCTGAAGGTGAGAGACATTTTGAGTGGTTGTAAGTGAGGTTGGTCTTGTGAGTGAGAGTGATGTCCAAGAGGCAGATGAGTGAGTGAGTCGTGTTTGAGTTTTAAGATGCGATTGACGATCCACTTCAGGTCTTTAAGTTGAATTGAGTTGAGATGAGCTGAACGGTTGAGATTGAAGACGGAAGAGCTAGCTTTTATAGAAAGAGATGGACAAGAAGAAGATCTGATAAAGGATTTAAACAATTAAGCTCCTCCGATTTAGGAGACCGTTTTTTTCTCAACTGCCAATTGCGCATGTGCATATGCGCTCTGGAAGTCACATTTTGAAGATGCGACCGTATAAACTTAACAAAATGGGACTAGAGCAGGATCGTGGATGGAGAGGTCCACAGATTACCTGTTTAGTTGATTTTAAACGATGGCTGTTAAGCTGTATATCCGAGGACTTGGAGAAGTTCAACATGATCAATTGTTACTTGCGCGGTTCTTCGTGGCCTGGAAAGTTCTGGAATGCGATGCAGAAGTTGGTCATGATATGTCGCAAGGGATGTTTGTAAGCAGCTACAACTTACACAAGTATTGCAGATGAGGTCCAAGTTACAATGCATCTCAATTGATCAAAAAACAACGCCAGGCCTGCTAAGGAAAGAAGGTATCTAAAACAGTATGTGTATAACTTCGATATGGTGTATAGGATATATGGATATTTGTCATGCACACTCCACAAGAAAATGCCAATTAAAGAGAAAAAATGGTCTAAGAAGATTTCTGAGATATAAATAAAATGGGAAGAGCACACAAGAGTTTAGGAGAAAAAAGATGTGAGTTTAAGACGCCTGGGCTGGCACCTTGGAGTACTTGGCAGCACTGTACTCAAAGCCTTGGTTGGCTGAGTCCTCGCCCGCTTTGTAGGACATGAGATCCTGATCCGAGTTCTCGGCCGCGGCCTTCTTGGCCTCGATAGCGCCGGCGGCGCGCTGGCGCCAGAAGAAGAAGCCTAGAGCTCCGAGACCCAGGGCTGCGACGCCGATGCCGCCGGCGTAGATGCCGGTTTTTGCGCCGGTGGGGAGAGCTTCCCATTTCTCGGATGTGGTCTTTTCGGGGACCTTGTGGAGGTTCTCGAAAGCAGTTGAGTTACCCCTGGTTTTTGTTAGTCAAGAGTGGAAGTCAGTGAGGGATGGGGGAGAGCTTACTTGACGATCTCGATGGACTCCCAGCTGCCGGTCTTGTCGCCGTAGATGTACTCCTTTCCTGTGCTGTAGTCCTCGACTGTGACGTCCTTGACGTGCATGGTGAAAGGACCCTTGCTGTAATCGGTATCTACACTTTATTAGCACAATCCAAACTTATCGGATAGTCAAAACTTACCACCACCAGCCCACTGTCGTGTTCCCTCGGGCATTCTAGGATCACCAGCGGCCCAGATTCCGATGGAGAGTCTCATGGGTGTCTGAGGGTAACTGTCCGGATCATCCTTTGCAATAACCTTTCGCACTTCCTCTCCATTGATGTACCACTTGAGCTCGTCCTTGGTCCACGTCGTCGTGTAGTTGACATAGTCCTCCTGCATACCACCCTCAACAAAATGCCATCCTCCCTTGGTGAAATCCTCAACACCCTTTCCGTAGTAGTTTGTCGTAGCATGGGTGTCGTTAAAGCCGAGAATCTCCCAGTCAACCTCGTCAAGATCGTCGCTCAACCACATCATGGAACTGACGATACCTGTTCCGCCAGCAGCCTTCATGTGCAGCTCTGTGCGGCCAAAGAAGAAGTAGAATTGTGTGCGCAGAGTAGGTGAGTCGCCCTGCTTGGCGACGGTGAAGGTGGCGCCGAGTTCTTCATCGTAGGTCACGCGGCCGACGTGACCGTCCCAGAAGTCGCTTGAGGGAGTGTCGTTGAAGGCCCAGGTGTGGGTTGTTCCCCAGGCTGGGTTGGGCTTGCAGTCGGTCTCGTTGAGAGGGTTGCAGTCGGAGGTTGTCTGAGCAGCGGCGAGGCCAAAGATGGCAGCTACCGGAAGGATATAACGTGAAAGCATCTTGTCGGTTGTGATTTCTTTCTACTCTATACAATACAAAGAACAAAAAACAATTGGCGTTGAGTCGATGTGAATTGGCTTGTCTTTTGTCGCGATCAAGGAGTGACTGGGCGATGAAACGAATGAAACACCCAAGGATCGAGAACTAAAAATGAAATGACTCAAGAAAAAGACAGAGAAAAAGGGAAACCTTTTCTTTAGACTTACTCGGATGAACAAGAGTAAAAAGAGAAAGAGAGGGAAGGGAAGGAATAAATGAAACGATATTAGTTAGAAGGAAAAGGAGAGTGCCGAGCGCCCCAGATATCCACCCACTAACAGATACTCAGGGGAGAGGTCATCGCCAAGATCCCCCAAAATGGACGGATTCAGACCACTAAGAGCTCACCAAATGGATCACGCTTTTTTCTTTCTTTACTGCCAAGGAACAATGGGCAGGGGATGGTCACTTCTCTTGAGACGCGCCAAGGAGCTGGGCGGGAACAGAGTCTTGTTTAGCGGAAGGAGACATATTTCGCTAAAAGCTTGATGGATGATGGAAATTAGAACTGGGGGGTCCAGGTTGTTTTTTACGGTCTAGCCTCTCCGGAGGATAACATCTCTCTGTTTCTCTCCACTTGGCATTTGCTCGGCAGGGGAGAGACAAGAATTGGCATCATGAATAGCAAATTTGGAGAGCAGGGTCTTTTTTCTTTTCCAGAATCAATTCTTTGGGCAGTAAGATTGTTGTTGCTAATTCTGTCCATCAAATGGAACCCTGGAGATAAGTCGTCGGGACTAGTGGCGAGTAGATCGACAGGGGAAAAGGAGCTACTTGGCGCCAGTGAAATGCAAGATCCAGTGTCCGTACTTGTCAAAGCAGTTTGCATTATTAATGTAGCATGCACTTGAAGCAAAAGACTGACTGGCAGTCCGGAATAAGTATGGCCTGATAAGAAACTCTTAGCATAAGCTCTCAGCTGTTTCTCCCCAGTTTCGGATACATTAAATCCTTGACCCTGGGGAATATGCATTGCACAGCGATTAAGTTTCCCTAGTCCAAACAAAGAAAAGATAAGGATTTCATAAATTCATATCCTTGGCTATAACGGACAGGATTGTACCAAGAGCACAGCCACGCTTAGCCTTGCGCTCGGAGGAGCTGGGCCCTCTTGTTCTTAGTTCCTTGAACAATCGCGTCCTCGTCGTAGATCTTTAGGACAGACTCATTCTTGCTAATGGCCTGCGCCCACCTGTAAAAGTTGGGGGTCTCTTTCTCGAGGCGGGAGGAGAGATTGGTCGGGATGAGGCCGTGCTTGGAGAGGGACAGTGCCCGAATGACGAACGGGGCAGTGAGGACCTGTTCATGTCATTTGTTAATTGATCTGTGCTTTAGAGGAATATCCTGTGCTTTAGAAGAGGTTTAGGATATTTAGTACACACCTCGGCAAAGGTGAGCTTATCGCTCCCACCAAAAAACGGCGCAGCAGTCTTAAGAAGCGGCTCAACCTCCTTGACGATACCAGCAATAGCATCATCAACAGCCGCTTCCCTCTCCTCATCTGTAATCGGGCGGTAAATAGCCTTGCTGAGATGGGCCTGGACCTTGCTGGAGTAAGTATCAGCAAAGAAGCTGATCCTGGCTCTGATCAACGCCCCATCGCGGTCCGAGGACGCAGGGAGCAGAGAATTCGGGTATGCGTCTACGAGAAACTGCGAGACGATGGCAGATTCAGTGATGGTTTCGCCGTTGTGAATGATTGTAGGCACCAAACCGCGAGGGTTGATGGATAGATACTCTGGACTGCGAGGAGTGTCGAGATCGATGATTTCTTGCTTGAATGGGAGGCCTAGCTCGGTGAGGGTAATGTGTGCCCTGTGCGCGACTGGGGAGGTAATTAGTGCCAAGTCACCGTAGATTGTATATATAGATTGATAGGCACTGCAGTATTACTTACAAGGGCACTTGTGGTTTGTGTAGAGGGTGATGTCTGCTTGTGGTTGAGAGCCCATCTTGGCGGCGGTAGAATTGTTGATGTGACGATGAAGTTGAAGACCCCGAAAACTGGAGCGGAGAAGAAGAGTAGTAGCCATGGCTCCATAGTCTATTCCCCTCTCTAAATAGTAGGTAGGAACACATGCATTATTAATTCCCCCATCGCATCATTCATTCAGTCCATTGTGTAACTCGGCTTTGCGGAACATCCGAAGCGCGAATGAATTGCGTCATTCTGAAAGAGATGTGGTATCGCGTTGTGTGACTTGAACCAAAAGTCCGCTGAAAGTCCACCGCCAAGGTAGGTATCTAGATGGGTATAGTGAAGTGAGGCTCTTGAAAATGGTATGTATGCATGGTATTTTTAGATCTTGGTATAATTTCCGAAATGAGTAATTGGCATTGGGAGATTATTCCTCTTAAGCTTCTGACGTGAGACGGGATTGAGACCTGTGCCGCACTAATGGCTTTAGGGTGGGTTGGTGTGAATGATTGAGAGACATTCTAATGACGACCCTGAATGTTGAGTTGGTCATTGCCGCTGCTTTCAAGATGTTATTGATCTATATCGCATCTTTAATTACTGGAGATGATTGATCTTCGTTATCTCGCTGGGTTTATCGCACGTGTCGGTCTGTAACGAAGATCGACGGATTGTCGGATTCGCGGTCGGGACGAAATGCACCATCGCAACCGCAATCTACGCCCAACGGGTAAAACAAATTGAGAAAGCGCAGATCCTCGATCAATTATTCTGTAAACCGTTTAGCCCAATGATATGGTAATACGTATCTAGTAGGCGGAAGCACAGATCTCAATGGATCGCCAGAAGTTTGGAGGCCTGAAGACGGCAGAAGACGGTCAGAGTGAGTATCAAGTAGAGGGCTAAATATGTTGCGCGCGTGAGCTACAATGCTGAACATTTCAATAATGTGAAGGAGACGATATCTGATACTTGTAATTCGACCTATCTTGTTGTGTGTTCGCAGTGAGCGTGGGCTGGGACGGAACATGTACCCAGCTTGTGTCTTCCAGCTATGGGACAACACATCTGAAGACGATATCAGTCAGTTACATGACATGCATAGCCCGATAGATCTTGAAGAATTCGATTCTAATCTTCTTCTGATATCTTGTTGGAAGACGTGGACTGGCGGAAGGCCAAAGTTGGGAGCCGGTCCCTGAGGGATGTTCTTTCCATATTCGATGGGCCAGGAACTCGAGGCAAGTGCTTCCTTCCCGAAGACCTTCCCAATTGAACTACCCCAAGAGAAACCTCAATGATTCAATTCAGATGATGTCCATGTTTTTGTTCGTTCATCTTTCCATCCAATGCCAAGTATGCAGGCGATGTTCTCAAACCGCACCACCTTCAGGATGGGGTCAGAGGTGATAGCGAGAACACTTCAGCATCATTACTTTGGTGAGCATCGTCATAACCTCGCCCAACATGTGCTAATTCGATTGTCAGGCTGCAGCTGCGAGCTCTGTGGCTCAGGTGGGTGAATGCATGCGTCGCGCCGGCACTTCCAGCGGGCGGCCGTTCTGGCACTGCAAGTGACCGACAGCTGACGGCAGTAAACATTCTCGCCGCGCTTCCAAAACAATGAACTCTGCTAGGCAGCAGTGAGCGGAGGAAATAGTTGCAAGGCGTGCATTCATTTCTGCCCCTCAGTTTTGCATCCTCCACCGTTCACCCTCCTCATCTGCAACCTCATCACCGCAACCTTCCGCTCACGACCAACGGCCAACTGCACTTAACTGCGACCATTACTGGTGAGATACAACGACCCATTTGCGAAATCTCTACCACGTCTTCTCGCATTTCATTCCCTTGTCCAAGCATCATGTGGGGAGGAAGAGGTGGTGGACGGCCTCCCGGTCGACTAAACAGCCCCAACGACAACGACAAGAAGAGACCGTGCTTTCAATTCCTGAGGGGTCGATGCATGTATGGAAATTCTTGCAGGTTCTCTCATGATACCAGCGAGACCGGTAACGAGGATCGTGCTTCTCCATCGTTATTCAAAGGAGATGACGAGACACGCGAGGGGTATTACGAATGGAAGTCTCTCCTTCGTAAGGACACTCGCAGTTTCCATGGCCCCGATGCCTTGAACCATGCACAGAGAATCTGGAAAGGCGCCCTCGCCATTCTGGACAGCGATAGCCAGGAGCTACATCAAGAACTTGCCCGGGATCTCGTCAGCGAGAAATCTCATGGACCCGACTGGATCACGTTCACCTCCAGAATCTCGACATTCTCTGACATAACGCAACTTCTCCGCATCAAAGAGTTCCTCCGAGTCATAACCCACACTTCTATCAAACCACTCTCGATTGACCCATTCGTTGGCACTATGTATCTACTGCTGGGTGGCAACAATGGCGAGCAAGGCATAGATCTTTTGTCCAACATGTGCCTCAAACTTCTAGAAGTCATCGAAAATTCGGAACAAGTCGACGGCGATCAGATCCAGAGAGTGGTGGACGCTATCCTCAAAGCGCTGCTGGAACTTTTGTCCAAGACCCAGCGGGCTCAGTTCTCCGACCGTGTGCCCCAGCTACTCGAGTATCTGGACAATCTCGTTGAATCAATTGCCGATGTCACTTCCGGAAACCATATTGATAGCCTCAGGACTCGATTGGGCATCATCGTAAGAGTGGTTGACGGTTCCGTTGACCGTCTTGTTACAGCGGAACTACCTTCGAGCGACATGAATAAAAGCAACAAGACACAGTCTATCACTTCGTCTTTTCTTCGAGAGGCTGCGTTTCCTGGCGGGAGACACGACAATGACTTTGCTGATATCTCAGATATCTCAATTCTTCCAACACAGGGTGAGGTCACAAGCGAGCACGAAGAGTATTTGCCCTCTACAAACTTCCTTGATCCTCATGTACTTGAAGATCCTATGGCGCGCTACGTCGATTCCACCTTTCGGCTTGTCAGATACGACGCTCTAGGTCCGGTCAAGGATGTTCTCCGAGATGTGCTTGGCCCGGACGATGTCAAGACCATTCGAGTGTCCGACAAAAGCAGTCAAGCACACGTTTACCAGTCCTCTAGGATCCGCCACGTCTGGACAGACGACAGGAGAGGCTTGGAGTTTCTCGTCTCTTTCCAAGCTCCACACTTCATTTCTCAAAAGTCACTCAATGGCCAGCGTGACTGGTGGCAGAGATCACGCCATTTAGGGGAAGGTACTCTTGTTTGTTTCGTATCTTCTGAAACCACAGGCCAGCGACTTCTTTTTCTCAATGTCATCAACAGGAGCATACAGGGAGATCACAAAGAAGACTCGAAGAATGGCTCACTTGTGCCAAAATCCCAATTACCGAGTATTACTATGAAGCTTGCAAACCACGAACAGAGAGATCTTGCCTTGCTACTTCGACTCTGGCAAGAAGGTACGCCAGGTGTATTGGTGGACTTCAACGGTGTCATTCCCGAAACCTTCATGCCCATCCTCAAGAACCTCCAAGCTATCAAGAGGGGAAATCACATTGCATTCCAAGATTGGATCTTGCCATCAGTCAAGGACAAGAACCGTATGCTGCCACCTCTCTACGCGCGCGAACCAGGTTTTACGTTCCCTCTGGGTTGCATCTCGAAGACGGACAGTCGAAACATTCAGCTGGACCCTAGCGTTAAGTTGGAAGACATCAACCTGGACGAGATAGAAGAAGCGACTGGTCTTGACCGTGGCCAATGTATTGGTCTGGTAGAGGCTCTGACACGTGAGTACGCCCTCATTCAAGGTCCTCCTGGTACGGGAAAGTCATACCTTGGCGTACAGCTCGTCAGAAGTCTACTTGCTGTCAAAGGAAAAGCCCGCTTGGGTCCGATTGTCATCATGTAAGTTTGATCTCGATGTCCGATGATTTCATGAGCTAACCGAAACTAAAATAGCTGTTACACAAACCATGCTCTGGATCAATTCCTCGAACATCTCCTCGGTGTAGGGATAGACAGAATCATTCGAATTGGCGCTGGCAGCCAGTCCCAGCAACTTGAGGGGAAAAACCTTCGAGTCGTCAAAAGAAATACGCCCAAGACGCGAGTTGAGTTGCAGATCCTTAGTCAAGCTTACAGCGAGCAAGAGTCTGCTTGGAGGGCTGCCCAAAATGCACTTTGGCCATTGCATCAAGCATGCGAAGGGCCAACTTGGGATGGACTCGACCGTTACTTGATGCGTAACTATCGCGAGATTCATCAACAGTTCCAGCGGGTAGACAAAGAGGGTTACCAGATGGTCAGCAAAGATCCTCTCAGAGCCTGGCTAGGCACTCGGCATTCACCTACGGGTCAGTGGCAAAGGCCATTGGAGGATATTGTCAGTCGCGCCAAACGTAGTGTTTGTTCACTTGCATCGGAAGAACGTTGGCGTCTTGTCGACTACCTGTATAAAGAACTACAGGAGAGGCAGTTGGACATGCTGCACGAATCACTTGAGGATTTCGAAACCAAACGCAAGGCTATACAGAGAACACATGAGGCCGTTGACCAGAGAACCCTTATTATGGCCGACGTGATCGGAATCACCACTACCTCCCTAGCTGGGCGTATCGAAATGCTCAAAAGTTTGCGATTCAAGGTTGTCTTATGCGAGGAAGCTGGCGAGCTGAAAGAGGCAGATCTCATCTCGGCCCTCAAGGATGGCGTGGAGCATTTCATTCAAATTGGAGATCACAGACAGCTACGTCCTCAGCTCAACAACTTCAACCTTAGCCTCGAGTCAGCGAGTGGGCAGCGCTGGCAACTTGATCGAAGCCAGTTTGAACGACGAGCCGTCGGTGAACCAGGCCTTGCACCCGCCCTGTTTGCTCAACTCAATGTTCAGCGACGAATGAGACCTGAAATTTCCCGACTTATTCGACGAGTGTATCCCAATCTACAAGATCATAACTCAGTCGCAGATCTTCCAGATGTTGTCGGTATGCATAAGAATCTGTTCTGGCTCGACCACAACCACCCAGAGGATGAAGAAGGAGGCGGTACCCGGGTCAAGTCACACAGCAACAAGTGGGAGGCAGACATGGCTACAGCACTGATTCGGCACTTGGTGCGACAAGGGAAATACAGACCAGAAGATATCGCTCTGCTCACACCATACACTGGACAGCTTCAGCAGCTCCGAGCTACGTTGGGCAAGGATTTTGAGGTCTGCTTGAGCGATAGAGATATGGATCGGCTGGCACAGGAAGGATTTGAAGATGAGCCAACCGCCAAATGGAGTTACAACCATTTCGACAATCCTCAGAAGATGATCCAAAAGAAGAAACTTCTCCAAAGCATTCGCATTGCTACAGTGGACAATTTCCAAGGCGAGGAAGCGAAGGTTATCGTTGTATCATTGGTCCGCAGTAACTTCAGGCGCAGGGTCGGTTTCCTCCGAACAGAGAACCGTATCAACGTGCTTCTTTCTCGAGCAAAGCATGGCATGTATTTGATAGGCAACTCGGAGACGTATCTCAACGTGCCAATGTGGGCAGATGTCTACAACCAGCTCACAATCGCCGAGGCGGTTGGCAGACAGATTGAGCTCAGTTGTCCCCGGCACAAAGACACTCCCATACCTTGTTCCGAACCGGAGGACTTTGCTATCAAGAGCCCCGAAGGTGGTTGCATCCTTCCCTGTTCCCGGCGACTCGAACCGTGTGGCCATCAATACCAAGCGCGATGTCACTCGGATGTGATGCACGATGCATTTTCTTGCCAGCAACCGTGTCCTCGCGTTCGGAAGACCTGCGATCATGCATGCCAGAAACTTTGTGGAGAGAATTGCGGTCCTTGTATGGTTCAAGTCAAAGATGTCAAGCTTCCGTGTGGTCACGTCAAAACTTTGAGATGTGACCAGACATACAATCTCAAATCTATCCAGTGTACGGATTTGGTTGAGAAGCGTGTTCCCGGCTGCGATCATACTGTCACTGTAGAGTGCTACCTTAGAGTAGACTCCCAAGGTTTCAACTGCCACGCGCCTTGCACATACCTTCTTTCATGTGGTCACCGATGCCCAGGTTCATGTAGTGAATGCTACGGGACCACTCGGCATCGTCCCTGTAACAAGATATGCGACCGACCTTTCGGATCATGCAACCACAGATGTTCTCGTGTGTGCCACGATGGGGTATCCTGTGGTAACTGCCAGGAACAATGCGAGGTAAGCTATTATTGCACGACAACTTGAAAATGGAAACACTTACATATGATCTGACAGGTCCGATGCCCACACTCCGCATGTTCTTCACCTTGCAACAAAGCTTGCGCTCCCTGCATCGAGCCATGCACTTGGTCTTGTCCTCATCAAGGGTCATGTTCGATGCCATGCGCGGCGCCCTGCGACCGTCTACCTTGCGAACGACGATGTACGAGATTGCTCCCTTGTGGTCACCAGTGCCCAAGTTTCTGCGGAGAAGATTGCCCGACCGACCACTGCCAGAAGTGTAGCGACAAAGGCGAAGCACGAGTTGATTTATTGGAGTTCAAGACCTATGCGGAGGTTAATCTAGAAGAAAGCCCCGTTGTAGTTCTCGGTTGCGGCCACTTCTTCACCGGCAAAACGCTCGACGGCCTAGCTGGGTTGGAAGAGGTCTACACTGTCGACAAAGAAGGAAACTTTGATGGTCTGAAGGAGATGTCGGTGTCCCTTTCGAGAAACGTTCCTTCCTGCCCGGATTGCAAGCGACCAATCCGTCAGTTCGTGACCAAGCGATACAACCGACTCATCAACCGTGCTGTAATGGATGACATCTGCAAACGATTCCTCACCACAGGACGCGAGATCCTAGACGACCTGGACCAGCGATTGCGTACAGAGGAAGACAAACTCGCCACCGATTGTCGCTACCGCAATGATTTACTTCCAAGGAATGGTCGATACAGGGAGCTAGAGGCACTTCAAAGGATCGGCCACGACCTAGTACGGAGAATGGGAGAAGACCATCAACCGGCGCAGGTGCTCATTGATGCCATTGCCGCGTCTCGCTCCAAGACCACAGGCGACCCTCTATCTATCGCTCGACAGATGGAGGCCTTGAAACTCTCTCCACAGACTCTTGATAGTCAGCTCATCCTAGGAGCTCAATTGGCCATAATCAAGTTCCAGGAAGTGCAACTTCAGGATGCCATTTGGAACCTCAGACGTCTCAGACATTGGGCAGGTATAGTTAAGGCCAATGTCGTCTCGGTCAATAATTGGCTCGAAGAACAGCGCCTCCCATCGATGCCCAAGTTTCTTGATAACTGCAAGCGACTCATTGAGCAGGCCAAAGAGTCCAATCTCCCAAGGATCGTCGTCGCAGCAAGTTTGGCCTTTGCAAGAATCTCCCAACTGTTTGTTTGGGGCGAGCAGAAAGGTCATGGCCAGATCTCTCGATCTGGAGAAGAAGCCTTTGCGAGTGTTGAAGAGCGGACCAACACTGCCCGCGAGTTACTGAAAAATGCGTTGAAACAATGCTCTCGAGTCAGAGACAGCGACGAGATGAAGGAGCGTGTCCAAGCCATGTTGAGGCTTTTCCAAACTCGGTACAACCAGGTAACACCCGAAGAGTTGGCGTCGATCAAATCGGCTATGGTCAGCGGCAGAGGTGTGTTGTCAAACCACTCCGGACACTGGTACAGATGTATCAACGGCCATCCTGTGAGTTCTTCTAGTCTTCTTGACACACATTGATGTGCTTGCTAACTTGTGCTTCTAGTTCGCGATCGGAGAATGCGGTATGCCGATGGAAATGGTACGATGCCCCGAGTGTGATGCTGAGATTGGTGGTACCAATCATCAAGCTGTGGATGGAGTTTCTCGAGCTCAGGATATGGAATAGTCTTTTGTTTGAGGACATTCGTGTTAATGTCTTTGATGACGGAAAGCAATAAAAGTTTGTGTGTGTCAGTAAGTTCTTGGAACTTTGGGTCTGACGCCAATTGGTATCATTGAGGGGATTTGAGCATGGCTGAATATTTTGGTCATCGCGATGGACATAGTCTCTGAGTTGGGCCTGTCCATTTTGGTGTCTTGAGTCAATTTCGTAAGGAGTAATTGATGAAAGTTAGTCACCTGCGCTGATCCATTACTTGTGCATTCAGTGATGTGTTGGTGGGAAGTTCGCGAACTCGACACTCGTTCCTCTACTGTTGGGTCGATGATTAACCATGACGAGAGATCATTTGAGCGGTGACTGGAACACCAGTCCATAGGAACTTAATCATGCTTTAAATGCAAGATGGTATTGACAAAGATAAACTGCTCAAACTAGCAACGCTTCTGACAACTCCGTAACAGCGCCATCGTATACTCGTGCTTTTCGTATCATACAATCATATTACAACAATGAAACCATACTCCAATCATCTCAGCATTGTATCGCAAGCTTAGTATCCATGGCCTGTATAAGTTAGCATCATACTCTTCCAAGTTGAGTCAGAAATACTTACGTCCAATCTTTCGTCCCATCTTGGACATCTCCTTAGCCTGACTCTCCTTCATCTTAGCCCGTCTCGAATCCTCCTTGGACTCAAGCTCAAGTCGTTTAACATGCTCTCTAGCCTCACGAGCACTAATTCTCGCCTCCTCAAGCGCACGATCAGCTTCGCGCTCAGCCATCTCGGCGCCACGAACACGCTCTCGTGCTTCGAGAACAGCGGGATCGTCTTGGTTGCGGTTACCGCCGAACTTGGACAGGAAACCACCGCCGCTGCTTCTACGACGGTCGGGAGAGCGGGATGATGAGGATGAGTAGCGGTGGTCGTAGGAGGATGAGGAGCCGCGCGAGTGACGGTTGTGGCGGGAGCCAGAGGCGTGGGTGGGTGCGGGCTCGTGCTTGGACTTTGAGGAGAAGAGGCCGTGTTTGCGAGGTTCCTCGCGGATGGGCTCTGGGGAAGGTTCACGACGACCGAAGAGAGGCATGGTGAGTTATGATGATAGTATAAGAGATGGTGTAAGTGGTAGTGGTGGATAGTGAGTCTTTGACTGGGTCTTAGTGGTGCTTGTTTGATGGAGAAAGAAAAGAAGCTTTTCAGACGACTCTTGGCCTCTATTTAATTATTCCCATCCCCAGACCCCTATTCATCTTGACAACTATTCTTGTCCATGATCATCAATAATGCAAACCTGCTTTTCGACTCCATTCAGTATAATACAGCGTGACGTCAATTGATCCCTGGCAAATAACAAGGGTCCAACTCTTAGCCCAACCAATCACAACTCAAAGATGACACGGGTATGGGTGAGAATGCAGTAAATTGTGACGCAAAAGTGGCGGTTTGTTTCAATGATGTAGGGACTGATCCTATTTATTGGTGTGGTGAGATCATTTTGCGAATATCATCACTGGGAAGGGGAAGACATCATCGTACGGGGGTAAGTGCCAAGATTGACAGGAATGCGATTGACGACGTTGAGCGGTTTGAACGGTTGAATCTCCACAAACCCTTTTTTCTTAAGGGTATTGCAAAAGAGAGTTGGACTAAGATCGCAGTGGATACTTGATCTGCCCATCAATCGGCCATAGTCTAATTCCCGGTGATGCATCTTTCTCGTAATTGATGGTGGCTGTGCTGACCCCTCAAGACAAGTCTCGGCACAAGCATCACCATTATCTCAGCACAGTTCAGGTGGTTCAGTCTCACAAGAGAGATTGAGTCTTGTCATTAAGAATGCGCTATATAACTTTAAACACCACCCAAGGCGATGGATAAAAAAGGAACAATCGACAAAGAAAAGACCTGTTCTGTCGATGATGATTTCCCAGCAGTCTACTCCCCCTCTTCTTCTTGCACAGACATGCAGAAGTCCAAATAACACGTAAAAAAAACACCGAGAGTCCCTATGTGCATATATGCCGCACGATATATACAGTTGAAAAAAGCCCCCAGGAGCAGGGCGGTAATAAAGACGAGGCTCGTAGTCGGGGGGAAACCTCGTATTTTCGATTATAACGCTCGTATCGTATCGTAAAAAAAGAAAAAGTACTGTCGGATCACATTACATGATGACGCACTTGCTCTCCTCGCGATCCTTCTTGACGCTGAGAGCCACGCGCGCAGCTTCGGTGAAAGCCTCGTTGACACCCCTGTTCTTCATGGCGGAGCACTCGAGGTATCGCAGCGCACCTATGCGACGCGCCACCTCGAGACCCTGATCATAGGTAATCATGGGCTTCTTCTCGCGGGGAGCAGCAGCAGCAGCGTCGGGGGCGGCGTTTTCGTCGTCTTCGCCTTGTTCGCGGAGATCGCACTTTAGTGCTACGAGGACGAGTTTGGTGCCGGGGCAGTTGTCGGCGATTTCGCCTACCCACTTGGATTCGACGTTTTCGAGCGAGTCTTTGCTGTCGACCGAGTAGCAGAGCATGATGAGATCTGTGTCGTCTAAAAGTCTGTTAGGGAGGCAGTCATGAGGGATGGCGCGAGGGAGGTTTACCGTAGGAGAGGGATCGTAATCTGTCGAATTCCTCTTGACCGGCTGTGTCCCAGAGGGAGAGTTCGATATGGACATTGTCGACGAAAATATCTGCGCGAAAAAGATTAGAATTCGTAGTCGCATCTCCGAGGTGAGAATCGTACCATGGACGTAATTCTCGAAAACGGTAGGTTCGTAGACGGTTGGGAAGTAGCTGTAATCGTATGAGCTCCAATCCATTTCCTGTAACTCCCTCAATGCAAAGACATACCCTCTCGTAAAGACATTCAGCAACGAAGTCTTTCCGCAAGCACCATCACCCCTAAAGCATCAATCAGCGCGAATATTCCCCGTCCCAACTCAATTGAAACGCACAGCAGAACCAGCTTTCGCTGAACAGTTTTAGATCCTCCGCAAAGAGCAGGCATTGTGTCGTTTGTGATGTGTTTTAATTAAAGAGAGAGAAGAAAGTAGGTTTTTTTTGCGCGGGAAGAAAAAGGAAAGTTGGCGCCAGACGAATCTCGGTTGCCGTGAGTAAAGCTATCGGGTTCGGGGTGGCGCGCGCGCAGATCGAGAGAGGGGGTTCGTGGCGGAGTCGACGTCGGGTCTGGTCTGGTTCGTTCTTGCCAAGTTTAAGCTTGTTAAATTCTCGAAGCTTTTTTCGCGAAGCTCTTTTGTTGTAGATGTTCCTTTTTCGCAATTATTTAATCCGTCAAAAGTGAGGCGTGAGTTAAAAAGGAAAAAAAGGAACACAGATTGGCAGGGATAAGGGAAATGAAATGAAGTGAAAAAAGATGAAGTCAGAGGGAGAACAAGACTGGGGGGATTGTGCAAAGGGAACCACAGTGGAGTTTTCTACAGCGCTTGCCTTTCGGGGGAACCGGCCATAAATAACCACAGCCAATTAATCCCACATCTTTTCTGTCTCCATCAAGACAACGTCCCCTTTTCTGCAGGTCATTCATCCCTCTAATTGGTTCCAACTGGAAGGGTGCCAAATTGCCTTAATCTTTAAAGTGCCTACTGCAAAGAGTGGGCCGAAAGTTAAGATTCAATAGATCCAAGTTTGATGATATCGATTCTACGTAGAATTTGGCTGCCGGTGGCTTGATTAAAGTAGTCATGGCGTTTGTTTAGGTTGAGGGGAAACATCATGCGATAAAGAGTGAGAGTATTGATGCCAGGCTGTTCGATAATCAGAGTAACTATTGGATGAGAGCGCATATGTTATCGTATTATTTTGGTATTCGTGTACAATACTCATCGATCCATCTATTCCACGCAATGCACTGACAATCCCAATTTTGCAAGTCGCACAAGCCAACATGGCCTCGTCAAAGCATAAGACGAAATAAACAAGTACCATTATGTCCATCCACAGGCAGCCTCAACAATGCAATTGTTCCAAAACACCATACCCGCTTATCGTGCCAGCTAATCATCATCCTTCTGAAATCCCCTACGCGCTCCACCCATCCTCTCCGCCAATCCCTTGTGACCAGCCTGCTGATGCAGCTTATTAACAAAACCCCGATCACCTCCCCGTTCTCTAGCTTTATCGTCTGCTTCCCTGGCAGCTTGTTCGCGCTCGTCAAGTTCTGCAAGACGCTTTTGACGGTCGGTGTCGAGTTCTGTGGCGGCGGATTGCATGGCTGCTAGTTTGCGCTGGCGCTCTTCTTCTTTGGCTTGTTCGTCTTCTGGGTTGTTGCGGGGATGATTGGAGGGGTAGCTTCTTCTGTAGTCTCGACGGTCTCGGTGATCGCGAACATCTCCCTTGTCGCGATAGTCGTTTCGTCTGTTATCGTAGCGATCTCCGTTGCGGTTGTCGCCGTTGCGTCTTTCGCGGGAGCCTCCATTTTGTCTGTCGCGGGAATCGCCGTTGGATCTGTCGCCATCAAGCTTATCTCCGCTTCGTCTGTCTCCGTTTCGATCTTCGCGCCTGTCTCTGCTATCGGAGCGTCTCTCACGCCCACTACTACCAGAACGTCTCTCACGTCTATCCCCCTCATCTGAATCGCGTCGTCGTCGTGAATGTCTCTCCCTGCTATCGTCCCTTCGTCGCCTATGCCGATCCTCTCTCGAATCATCGCGGCGTCGCGGACTTCGCGATCGTGAATAAGACCGTCTTCTTCTGTGATGTCTATCCTCTCCATCCGCACTTCGGTGGCGATGTCTTCTCCTATGTCGATCCTCCTTCTTGCGTGACTTTTCTTCCTTTTGTTCGATACCAGCCGAAGAGAGAATCTGGCGTCGCTTCGCAGGGTCATTCATCATAGCTTGTTGCTGTCGCATGATCGCCACGAGCGGATCATCTCGAATCTTGGCAGCTGTATCCCTCGCAGTATTCGCATTCTGCAACGCCATGAAACTCTCCGCACCAGCATCTTTTTCCAGTTTCTTATGTTCGGTGCCCTTGATCAGGGTATCAATCCTTCGCTTTCCAAGGAGATATGCTTCGGTTTCTTCAGCGGTGCCGGTCTGGCCATCGTTGGGACCCTGATACATCCATTCCACGCGATCGACGCGCTTTCTGCCGCCTGCGGCTTCGAGTTGACGTTGGACTTCTTCTTGAGCGCGCTCTTCACGGAGTTCGTTGATGCGCTGTTGGGTCTTTTTGCGCTCGGCGAGGGCTTTTTGTTCTTCTTCCCAGACTGCGCGCTGGTTGCGCTGCAGCGAGGGATGGAAGGATTTCTTCAAGTTGAGATCGCCGCCACCCATTTTGATGTGTTTGTTTGGTGTTGTTGGAGAGAGGTTGGTAGACAGTGGGGTGGCGATGGGAGGTAGCCTGGCTGAAATTCAGCCCAGAAAAGTCTTATCGCGCTTATCGTTATCACTTATCGGCGCAAGTTAGGTGACTAAATCATTTCAAGGTTTCTGTCACCCAGAGCTTAAAGTGCAAGCTGCAATTAGAGGACGGGTAACGACATTCAATTCAACTTTGACACTTTTATAGTATGAACCTAGCCGCAAGATGTCAGATGAATTGACCCCGGCTACCCTAAGAGACGAAATAACCTAGTCATCTTAGGCTAGCCTTTACCAGCACTTGGATTGCTTTATTTCTGTAGCCTAAGCCTTAGAGGACAATTCTTCTGACATCCACCGGGCTGCCTAGGCGCAAGTCTTGTAGGTCCAGAGATTGAGCATTGGGTAAAAAAACACTACCAGTAATCGTGCCTCAAGCTCAGCCTTGGCCACAGCAGTCAAGCTCATGCAGACACAACGACCGAGTCAACTGTCCATATAATCAGTCCGTCGAACAGTCCAGTAATCCTATCGCATTGCACCAGAAAACGAGCGTTCCATGAGTTTTCGATTGTATTATACAGTTCATTCATGTCTATGATATCTCGAGAATCCCTCGCTCTCCAAGAAAACCACATATTCGTACAAATATCTCCTTCCAAACTCTTTTACCAACTAGCTCTCTTGACACCAGGCAGGTTTCCAGCCATAGCCTCCATTCGGAAGTTGTACTGCGCATCGTTAGTCCAGCCCATTCTCTTCTCTTTTCCTCCCCTTCTTCTTCTTTCCCGAGGATTTGGGGGCCTTACTCGTGTCATCTTAAAATCGCTCAAAACACCACGTCCCTGACCTCCCATAATACATCTGTTTCGAATCTGCGTAGGGCGAGTGTAGCAGTGCATCTGTGTCAATTGGAGTTGGGCTTCGGCGCGGACTCGGGGAGGGAGTGTTGTGTTTCGGATCATGTAGCGGAGGGCTTGTCTATTAATCCAATATCAGCGGCCATTCTTCCTTCGTCCAATCCGCCGTCCTCATGTTCAATTCGTTGGCGTATCGTGCTCGGAAAGAGTTTTGCGTACCGCTCTGTCTCGTGGGCCTCAAAGACCTTGCGCTTAGTGTGGTCGCGCAGGGTGCGGACATTGACGAAACAGCCCAGATCGAGCTTCTTGGCGCGGAACATCGACATTTTGAAGGTCGTTGGCGGGGGTTGTCGATGATGAAGCTGGCGGTCGAGAGCCAAATTCGAGATGGATGGGTTTAGCCGGGGTTTAGCCGGCCGAGATGCTTTAGAGTGTAGGGCCATCATCAGCCTCCATCCAAACCTACAGCTACTGAACCAATATGATGACTCCATTACACCTTATCCAAACCAAATATCACTTTCCATCTACCTTTATTTACTGAAATAACCTGCCTGATCTTCAGCGAAGTAGCTACAGTACTGAACCCCCAAATCGTGTTCGATTTACTTTCCTTGCCCTTCGCTTATACTTCGAGACAATTTGTAGGTCGTGGGTTCGAATGAACCCAGTGATCTAACAATCACTTTTTGTCATTATTGAGCACCATGCCTTTGACACCTCTCCTTCAGCAGTAAGTAAAGATTGACATTCTCCAATTTCCTTTTTTTTTTCTTAAGCATGGAATAGCCATCGCACTCCCTACATTGGCTTGGCTCATTGACTGCCAAACACTCAAGAGCCAAACTCGAGATCCACAGGTGCAGCCGGGGTGTAGCCGGTCGGGAGGTTTTATAGTGTAGTGGGGAGTCATCAAGTTCTACCAGGCACCTATCATCAGCCTTCGACTGAACTTAATATTGCTTTTATGCCTTTAAATACTGGAATAATCTGCATAGTTCCCAGCGAAGTAGCTGTACACTCAAATCAGTGGTAATGATTTACCTCGGTCGGTCGGGGTGGTTGTCTTCGCTTTTTGGACAGCTAGAAGTGCTGGTTCGAAGCTACCCACTGATAAAATGATTACTTGTTATCATTCTTCAACAAAATATTCCAAGCAACCTCTCCATCATGAATAACAAAATGAGAATACTATCATTATTTTCCTCCCTTTTTAGACATTCAGTAGCCGTAGCATTACTGCCTTAAGTTGGCCCATGGACTGTTCAACAATCTGCATCGAATTCGAAGACAAACGATCTAGGGTACGCAATTGACGCCTCACTAACAATGACCCAAAACGTCCAGGATATGCAGCCAGGAATGCTGATCCGATATCCCGCCTGACGCCTCTTTCCTCTTTCTTGGCCTGCAGTACGATTATCTAACACCAGCGGCTGCACAACTCAACTCATCCCACAATATTTCTCTCATCAATCAACATCTCCCACCTCATGTATCACCACATCTGAGGTCATTGACATCATGGATCCCAGCAGGGAAAACCTCCTCAACGGAGCAGATCGCTCGTCTATTGACGGCAGTGACGCTGAATCAGATATTGACGCGACTGATTATCTCCCCAAGAATACTACCGCCAATCAATCTGGAGGTGCATCTCGGATTCGACCTGGACTCTTGCGACGATGGCGCACGAAGAAATGCTGTTTGATCATCGTCGGAACTGCAGTAGTAATTTGGATTCTCATCTCAGCAATCGGAGCATTTGCATGGAATAAGATCAAAACACCACCCGTCGATGGTCAATCACCGCCATGGTATCCAAGTCCCAAGGGCGGCACTTCCAAAAACTGGGAGAAGAGCTACGAATTGGCTGCGAAATTAGTCGGTAAAATGACACTTGCGGAAAAAGTCAACATCACTACCGGAACTGGTTGGAGTATGGGCTTAGCAGTCGGTACCACTGGCGCTGCGACAAATGTCGGATTTCCAGCTTTGGCGTTACAGGATGGACCGCTCGGAATTCGTTTTGCGGACAATGCGACCGCTTGGCCTGCGGGGATTACGGTCGGTGCTACGTTCAACAAGAAACTTATGTATGACCGTGGTCATGCACATGGCAAAGAAGCAAAAGGAAAGGGCGTGAATGTCATTCTTGGCCCAGCGATCGGTCCTCTTGGAAGAGCCCCCGCCGGTGGACGCAATTGGGAGGGATTTGGTCCCGATCCTTATCTTCAGGGCATCGCAGGTGCTGAGACGATTCGTGGAATACAAGATGCCGGCGTCATGGCAACGATCAAGCATTTCATCGGCAATGAGCAAGAGCATTTCAGACAAGCTTGGGAATGGGGTCTTCCTAATGCCATCTCTTCCAATATTGACGACCGAACGCTGCATGAGATTTACGGATGGCCGTTTCAGAATGCTGTCAAAGCTGGTGTTGCGAGTGTGATGTGCTCGTATAACATGGTCAACAACTCCTACGCGTGTCAGAACTCGAAGCTTTTGAACGGGATTCTTAAAGATGAGATGGGATTTCAGGGATTTGTTATGTCGGATTGGTTGGCGCAGAGATCTGGTGTTGCGAGTGCCCTTGCAGGATTGGATATGAGTATGCCCGGCGATGGACTCAAGTGGCAAGATGGTGACTCTCTTTGGGGACCGCGTCTGACACAAGCTGTTCTGAATGGATCTTTACCTGTTGATCGGCTGAACGACATGGCGCTGCGAATCGTTGCGTCGTTTTATCAGTTGGGTCAGGATAAGGATGAGAACAAGGGACCCAACTTTTCGTCGTGGACGTATGAGGAGAAGGGTGTTCTTGCACCGGGGAGTCCTTCGCCGCAAGAGGAGATCGTGGTCAACCAGTATGTGGATGTACAGGAGGATCACGCTGAGTTGGCGAGGCAGATTGCCATCGAGGGAACTGTTCTGCTCAAGAACGAGGGTGTTCTTCCCTTGAATCGTGCGGGAAAGCTGGCGAATTCGGAGTCTAAGAAGGATGGAAAGATCAAGATTGGTATCTTTGGCGAAGACGCTGGTCCTGGCCATGGACCCAATTACTGTGCAGACCAAGGCTGCAACGACGGCACATTGGGTTCAGGCTGGGGCAGTGGTGCAGCCGACTTCCCCTTCCTCGTCGCTCCAATCGAAGCTTTACGAAGGGAGTTCAAGAAAGACGTTGACATCAGCGAGTTCCTCTCCAACAAGATCGAAAATGCAAAGAAGATCACCCAAATGGATGCCTGTCTAGTCTTTGCCAACTCCGACGCAGGAGAGGGTTATCTCTCATGGAATAGCGTTCGTGGAGACCGCAACGACTTGTTCCTCCAGAAAGGCGGCGACGCGCTCATCACAGGAGTCGCCAATCACTGCGGCGGCCCGACAATCGTTGTTATTCACGCTGTTGGACCTGTTGTTATGGAGAGTTGGATTAACCACCCGCGCATCAAAGCTGTACTCATGGCGAATCTTCCCGGTGAAGAAAGCGGCAATGCGATTGCGAGCATCCTTTTCGGCGATGAGAGTCCAAGTGGAAAGTTGCCGTATACTATTGGTAAGGCTCTCGCTGATTATGGCCCTGGTGGACAGGTTTTGTACCTGCCGAACGGTGTTATTCCGCAGCAGGATTTTAACGAGGGCTTGTATATCGATTATCGCCATTTTGACAAGAATGGTGTTGATGTACGGTATGAGTTTGGGTTTGGACTCTCATATACTACTTTTGAGTATAAGGATTTGAAGATTGATGTCAAGGAAGACTTGCCACAGCTTCCAAGCGAGCGCACCTCTTCAAAGTGGAAACCACCGAAGTTGGATGACAAGATTCCTGATGTCGAGGAAGGTCTTTGGCCTAAGAATATTCGACGGTTGAAGAAGTGGATTTACCCCTACATTGAGTCGGCGGACGATATTAAGAAGGGTGATTATCCATACCCAGAAGGCTACGACACGCCTCAAACGCCTTCTGCAGCAGGAGGTGAAGAAGGCGGCAACCCAGATCTGTGGAAGACAGTCGTCACAGTTTCAGTGGTAGTCACCAACACCGGTTCAGTAAAGAGCAAAGCTGTACCTCAGTTGTACCTCTCATACCCTGAGTCCAAGGTCGACCATCCTGTTCGGGTACTACGTGGCTTCGAGAAAGTTTCTCTTAAGAAGGGAGAGAGCAAGAAGGTCAAGTTTGAACTCACGAGGAGGGATTTGAGTTATTGGGATGTCGAAGAGCAGAATTGGAAGGTTGAGGATGGGGAGTATGTCATTGCTGTTGGGGATAGTTCGAGGGATTTGAAGTTGACTGGGACATTCAAGGCTGGTGGTTAGATACAGACGTCAAATGCAGAATGAATTGGATCTTTTAATTGACTATATTGAATGGAACATATTTGTCTAGTTATACGCCCTCAAAAACTCAACCAAAGCTATCATGGCCATAGCCTGTCCATAAGGCATACTCGTCCTAGGAATATCCTTATAATGCTGCAAATCACTACCCATCCCCGTCCCAAAAGAAGTATTCAACAATTCTCCCCCCGGACTAATGTTCTCAATCACAGCCTTGATCGCCTTGACTGCCACATCAGAGTACTCCTTGCTAATATATCTCTTTCGCTCAGCCTTGAGGATTCCGTAGGCGAAACCGGCTGTTGCGCTGGCCTCCACGTATGATCCTTCTTCTTCGGGGACGTCGAGGAGTGTACGCCAGAGACCGTTCTCGCATTGTGTTTTGGCAAGCGCGGCGACTTGTGCGTCGAGTGTGGAGATGAGGTGTGAGCCGATGGGGTCAGAGTCGTTAAGACCGATAAGTTCGAGGAATTCGGGAATGACGATAGTCACCCAGCTGTTTCCTCTCGCCCAGCGTGCATCAGCGAAATTGTGACCACCCTCCTTGAACGTCCACCCGTGGAAGAACAATCCGGTCTTGGTATCGAAAAGATACTGGATGTGTAGCAAAAACTGCTTCTTGGCTTCGGCGACGTACTCTGGTCTGTTAAGCACCAGTCCAATTTTTGCCAGCGGCATAACCGTCATCATGAGCGTATCATCCCAAAGCTGCTGCTCATTTACTTCCAGGTACGTAATATGTTGAAAACCACCATATTTCGTCCTGGGAAGTTCATACATAGCCCACTCAGCCCAAGCATCCAACCAAGGCAAATAAGTTGGGTTCTTCGTCTTTTCATAAACGTACGCCAGAGTGAGGAACACGGCCATGGTGTTGATGTTCTTTCCCTTGTGACCCTCCGCGAAACGCTTCTGGAACCAATCCTCTATGATCTTGAGCCATTGGTCATCGCCGGTCATTTCGTAGTACTTCCATATTCCGTAGAGACCGACGCCGTGGGTCCATTCCCAGTCGTTCCAGCCTTTTGTGTCGATGATTTCGCCGGAGGGAATTGTCATTAGGAATTCGCCGGTTGTGTCTTTGATGTTGACTAGTTCGTGGATTAGGTGTTGGATTTGGGAGTGGATGTCTTTTGACGCGATGGAGTGGACGTGGGTAGGCATGGTGGGCGGTTGTGGTGTCGTGAGACGGTAGAGCAATAGTGAGGGTGTTGTTGCTTGAGGGGTCACTCTGCTGAAGGTGTGCTTGAGGTTGGAAGATGGAAGAGAGGGGCATGAGGTTATTTAGCTTGTAAGAGACCGGGGATTTTACATCTTTTACCGATATTCTTTTTCTTGGCGTGTCATCTCGGTCCGAAGTATACCGATAGACCGAGTAAAGGGTCTTTTCTCCTCTTTCGCATCGTGAATGGATGTCATTCGAGTTCATGAGGGTGGTCTTCTCTCCGCACTCATGGCTGTGGGGGTGGGGTTGAAG